>OZ025272.1:12170030-12207530 GCA_964019165.1 Mastigias papua
CTACAAGCGGAATGGAGACATTAAGTAGAAATTCATGGAATTAAGCGAAATTGGTGTGTTATCTTTTGATCTTCCTACTTATGGCACAGATGTCCTTCAATTGGTAACTTTCCTTCTTCTTACAACAGGCCTTGAGAGAAACGAAGAATTTGCTGTATTAGATTATTGGCTGCGGCTAAGAGTACCGATGGAACAAGCCTTAAGATTGTATAAGGTGAATCTCTTTTGTATTCACTTTTTGGGGAGATAATATGACACTTTTCTGTTTTTCGTAGTTACGTAAAGAGGCAGTATTCGAATGAAGCAATTTACCTTTTTGTAGTTTTTGCTTTAGCTGTTTCGTGCTGAGGCAATGCCCTCTGGATACCTTGTTTTGGGAAGTGGAAACTTTAAATCTTAGAAACATCGAATTTGGGAAGCAAAAATTCCATAGATCTCTAATGTAAGCTTATTATCATTTTCCTAGCATCTTGCAAGATTAGAATTTTGCTTCCTTTGAGAATAGTATACTTGTCGATTTCTTGTTGCTATTCTGATGCATTGGTGTTTAACAGGAGAGATCGAAAGCTTTGGGCTATATGACATCTAATGCTTTAAGTGGGATAAATGAAGAAAGATCAACGACTGTTGAATCTGGAATCAATGAACTGAAAATAACGATACACAGGTGTCGCAAACTCAAATCATCAACAAGTAAGAATTTATCAATATCAATTTGCATAAAGATGCCAGAATTGTGTGATAGAGCTAGAGGAAGTAGATAGAGAATTATAACAGTCAAATTGATCTCAAATATGGAAAATTTCTTTGAGATGTTTTATCTCGTATTTGTGCATTTGTGTTTTTCGTTTCAGCTGTTTTAGTAGCACCTGCTGGTCTAGCTCTTAAGACCTACCTCATTTTCTTCTCGTAAGTTACTATGAATATTCGAAGTTAAAGAGCCAAAGCAGTGTGATTAGTTGTATTTTCAGAACCTAACTTTGATTATAAGTGTCTTCGTTTTGTTTGGTTTGCTTTCCTTTTTCCCACTCTTCCTCTGTGCATTTGATCAAACCTTTCTGTTGGGAAATTCGATTATATTCCTTTACCCTCACGTAGACTTTTGCTACATTAGATTTGTCCCTGTTTAAGGAAAACAGCCAAATTCATACGCAGTATATCGGTTCTTCGACTTTGCTGACCACGATACAGAGATAATTTCTCATTCATCCTCACCCGAATTCAATGATATTCAATTGTTTCCTGTTCCAATGAGTGAAGAGCTTGACAATTACCTCAAAACAAGTGTAAGTAATATTTTGTTTGCTTTCTACGTCATTGCAGCATAGAGCTGTTCTTCTAGGCTGGAGGCTCCCAACCTTTTTTTACTCCTGCACCCCTAAAAACTTTTCGCTCTGACCTCGGGCTCCCTATAACAGATATTTTCCTCAAGGCAGCATAGACGCCAAATGTTTAAGATGTCTAACCAGGTTTGTTTATTCTCAACCTAACTAACTAATCAGTATGCAAAAGGGCCTAAATGTAGCTGTGGAAGGCATATGTGGTGAGGATCCTTCATGACGATTGGTCAATTAGGTCGGGAGAAAATAGATGTGATCAGGCTGTTAAACATTTGACAGCTATGCTACTCAAGGCCGTTTGAGTGTAATCAAGTTCCTTTAATTGAGGCGGACGCTTCTCGCATCCCTTGAAATTTAGGGCATACTGACATCCAACTGGAAAAGCAAAATTTCTATTGATTTAGTTATCAGATCAAGTTGAATGAGTAATGATAGCAAAAGCAGCATTTTAGGGAGGTGGATTTGTGCTATATAAAATAGCCTTGATGAATTCTCTTATTTCATGTTTGAACACTGGGAAGAGATTTTAATCAGACTAGGAATTTTCAAAGAAAGTGTCCTTTCATCACATTAGCAGCATTTTTTAGAATTTTTGTCTTTCCAACACCTTTATATTGCATAATACTATTTAAGCTAAGTTTAGCTGAGACTCTGCCATCGGCGAAATCATCATTGTACCTATTGAAGTCATCAAAACACCTTGCGAGATATCCATTGAAGGCAACAGTGTGATAGATCTTAATTTTTGCACATATTGTCTGAATTGCAAATTAGATTCTTGCGTCGTTTAAGTCAATGTGACGTATGCTATCTCATGTGGATTCGTAATTCATTGAAAAACAATCTATCCCGCCTAAGCCATGACACATTTTTGTTTTTTTCCTTATCTTAGCCACTGGAGATCTACGTTTTTGATGATAATGAAAAAGAGCCTACGTCATATGTCGGTTTAGCAAAAGTACCATTGATCACGTTGGCACAGGATAAGATTGTTCAGGGAACTTTCCAGTTATTTGAGGTTTGAATTCTAGACATAATTCAACAGCTATCATCTCCTTGTGAGACTTGAATTTTTCAGTTGCAATTAGGTGATAGTCTTGCAGAACATAAAGGTTTAAAAAAGTGGTGAGAAGAGACCTGCCCACTAGTGTATTATGGAAATTATAGCATATGGACCATAAAATGCATGATTTTAATCAAGATGTGTATTCTATATATTATGTGCGTGTGCTTGTGTGCGTGCGTATGTGTGTGTGTGTGTGTGTGTGTGTGTGTGTGTGTGTGTGTGTGTGTGTGTGTGTGTGTGTGTGTGTGTGTGTGTGTGTGTGTGTGTGTGTGTGTGTGTGTGTGTGTGTGTGTGTGTGTGTGTGTGCGTGTGTGTGTCTTTATATGAAGTTATGAAGCCTGTCCTAGAAAGTTAATGTTGATGCTTTTTTCAAAGCCAACAGGAAAGAGCCATGGCACTATTGATGTATCTCTGCAATGGACATCGTCCTACTTGCCAGCTAGCTCTAAACCACGAACCTACCCAAAGGTATGCCCATCCTATTTATTCAGTTTTAATAATCCGGCTAAAAGTAGTACCTAAATAATGTGTTCAGTTTCGATTGTGAAGGAAACAACTACCCCGGTATTCTGAGTCTTTCTCCAAGTTGTTATCATGAAGTAAAACATGGGGCCGTATTTACTTATAGCTTTGAAGTGCATCGCAATTCGATTTGAAAAACAGTGAGCTTCGTGAATTATCAATCCTTAATTTGATTTCTCTTGTAAGAATTATGATCGTTAGGTCTGCAACAGCATTTTGAAAGTACTTAACATACTGGAGTGGATACAGTCCATTGCCTTCGTGCACTTTAAGCAACAACCAAGCATTTGTGCATCTGAAGAGTTTTCTGTAGATACATAAGCAGAAAGATACGGAATTAACTGTTGAATTATGGGTGCTTTATTCATTTGTCTTTTGTTTATTGGTAGAAGAATGTTCTTATTTGTTTGCTTATAGCAGCGTATGTCACCTCAAACTTCAGTTAGTAGAAAGCCACCGATTGCTCCAATGGCTGGCTCATTTCGTCCTATGAGAAGCAACTCGGCATCGGAGATGGTGCCAGAGGATTCAAAGCAGTTGGAAAGTGGCACCTCATCTAAGGAAGAGATTGAAGAAAACGATGAAGAAGAGGAGGAGGAAGAAGATAAAAATATCGATTCCTCTTTAAAACCTCCATCTAGCAAACTAGTATCAACGGATGGTGGCCCACGGACAGTATCGTTTAATGAAGATACTATTGTTAATTCCTATGCCGAAAGAGAAGCTCCTTCAGCACCAGTGATGCAAGAAAGAGAGGCTCTGGTTGAGAGCCCAGTAAATGAAAATATGTCAGTTGATGAGATGCTTCGAAAAGTCGAGGAGAAAGATGATATTGCAGAGGAGTCTGGGAATAATTACGAGGTATGTTTTTTTAGGAATTTTAACTACACCTCTTTGTCTCAGTTGGGTTCGAGCTCGGAGTATTTTGCTTGCAAGCTCATAGCATTTGGTACTTAGGCATTCCATCTACTTTGATTGTTATATGTGTACATCTGGATGAATAATTAAATTTGATTTAATGGAGGCAACAATTTTTTCAGCAAACTTTTTACTCTCTTTGTTTTGTGATCTTCCAAAGGTTTTGCTAAATGTTCTATAATTTGCGATGGCATTTCAAAACGGCCAGCAACTTTGTTTTTCTTCATAAAGCTAATCCGTGTCACATGGAGATGGAGATTTTGCAAGATGCTCTCTGGGTGTGATCTTTAATTTTACATGTAAACATTCATCTTTAATTTCCCTCTGAAAAAGATTCTCAGCTTGCTAAATGATAAATTTCGCAATTTCCGTTCTTCTCTAAATTTGCATACAGATTGTCTCTCCTTTTATGACTGAGAATTAACTAATGAACAACGTCCTCCCACTGTTATCAAGTACACTGGAAGTTTGCTTTCCCATGAGTTAGCAGCTGCAACACCTAGGTGCTAGGAACCTTATCACTCACTTTGCTTTTTGAGCTTACTAGCGCTGTACCATAGCCCTGTATGTTGAAATAGAAATTGCAGTGTCCGTTTATACTGTGCATTAGCTTAATTTGATTAACATTGAACTAAGCAAGGTTGTGATAGTTCTTAATTTGTCAGGTTACCTACATGTATATCGTGTGTATGCATTAAGATATATCAATTGGTCTTTGAAACCCCATTTCGACTGATGACTTCGCAGATTTTATTTGAAATAAAAGTTCTATGATTGCCAATAAACCGGCTGTCAGTTAAATAGGAAGGTAAGTATCTTGCTAGTAAGCAAGTAGGTGAATTATTAGCGGTAGGCAGTTAATACGAAGACAAATAAATAGTGTAGGTATTGGTAAGCATGTGCTGTGAGTAACTGGTTGGTGAGTAATTTGGTAAATGGACTAGTAATGAGGTATGGTATTGGCAAGTGTAGTTCAACTGATAGAGTAGTAGAATGTGGCACTGTGTTATGTTATAGCTTTATCATTGGTGGACAAAATCATTAGATATGGTCGTATTAACACATAGAAGTTTTCTCACTAAAGACATTGATTCATTTCGAGAGTCTGATCTGCCCACACACCATAAATCATGCAATCCCATCTCAATAAATTTAGGTCTGCCGGAATTCCCCCGTTTTTTGCCCAATGTGTATTAAATTATGGTGGAAACTAGATCTGTTGAAGTTTCAAATGTTCGAGTGAGTAGAGATATTTATGAAACTTTGAGTGTATGTGATATTACTACCTCAAGCTAGAGCTCCATTTCAATTTCTGCGTTGTGGAACTGCTAGTTGTTTACCGTAGATCCTTGAATAAGCCTCCTGGGAGCTTTTATATTTTCGATACTTTTGGTTGGAGGCTTATTCAGGGGGAAGCTTATTCGAAGGGAGGGGCTTCTAAACTTGTGACACATGCAATATAAAAAGCTGAATATCAAAGGTCCTTTTTTCTGTAGTATTGAAATAGCAGTTCAACTTTATGCCTCATTCTATATTAAGGTCTTTGTCATCTACTATGGTGGGGGCTTATTAACAATCTGAAGTTCTAGTATGGGGGGCTTAGTCGAGGGGGATGTTTCGAGGGGGGGTAATTCGAGGGTTTAGCGTATTTATTTAGTCTCCTTCGGCTAGAAAAATTCAGATGTAGTAATGTTCATAGTGTGGCGTATAGGCTTATTAGAAAGTGGATTCTCCAAATCCAACGTGGGATGCTTAAGTCGTCGACATAAAATGTTTGTACTTTAGACCGACGAAGATTTGGTAGCTGAAGAGATGCGCAGGACTGTGGAGGCTCCTGACATACCTAGTTCACCATTAAACAATAAAGAGCTAAGTGATGACACACTGTTCGAAGAACCAATTTCAGGTTTGAATCTTATGTTCATGTGGTAGTACGATTTCGTGAATCTGATATTTGTAATTGATTAACCTTCACAATTTTTGTTGTAGACTTCTTTACTTTAATAGAATACTTTTAGGTAGATTACGTATTTCACTCTCCCCTTATGTCCCTTTCTCGTCCTTGTTTTTCTTTTTATTTTGCTCTTCTTTTTGGTTCTTTCCACTTGCGTTCACCTCTTTCTATTGCTTCACCAGGTTCCTCTTCAATTCCTCCTTATCCGCTATCTTCTCCCGAAACTACCCTCGCACTTCTTTTTCATCTATTTGCAGCTTTCTTGTCCATTTTTCCTTGTTCTTTGCCTTCAGCTTCTCGCTGTTTATCTCATTTTTTTACGTTGTTCTTCCTCTCCACTTGTTTCCCGCGTCGCTTATTCTTCTCATCTCTTTTACTTGCCTCCTACTCCTTGATTCAAGTTTTTCTTCAGCTTCATCCAAATCAGGTAGCTTCTGCGTTTTATCGACTGCCAGGGAGTTGGTCTATATTGCGGGGGTTGTTGGACGACCCCTTTGGAGGAGTAGTATGTTACTTTTGTTGAGCTGAAAGGTTGTTCGCGTATAGATATTAAATAAATGAAATGAAATGAAAATGCTGAAGAACGATATGGTTGGATGAAGAATGATGTGGTTGGAGAGTTCCTTATGTGTTTTCTCTACTTTTTGTTCCGGTCAGATGATGTATCTGCTGATGAAGATGTTGTGTTTGTTCCGGACAAAAGCTTTGATCAGAAAGGAGACGTTACACTTGAGAAGTCATATGAAGAGGAAGAAATAAAAAGTGCCGAAACCAGTGATAGTGAAGGTGTTGTGGTATCATCAGGAGGTGCAAGAGCATTGGCGAAGTCATCGGTAGGGCCCATCTTTTCGCATTCTGCTCAAAAAAGCAGTAATTTATATTTTATCATATCATCAGATATCCAATCAGGTTGGGTTATTGATCGTTTAAAGATTTTTCAAAAGCTTTTGAGCTGCAATTCTTTTGTACTCGTATAAATATTTCCAAAGAAATGACTATAAAACGATACCACAGGGAGCTTAGATTTGCATGTCAACAACCCTGTTGCCGTTACAAATAACTCACTATTATTATAAACAGAACAACGACATCAATGGCGAACGTTTGGGTGTTGAGTGGTTGGGGGCAAAGGGCACGGGAGGTCTTCCCCCGTCATAATTTTCAAATGACATTTTGGGTATCATCAGACTACCACGACCGGTTTGAGGCAAGGATAGAATTTCTAATAGCTGTATCTTGAGTATAATCTTATGAAACATATAGGTTTTTTTTATCTTTTTGACGATCTAGAAATGAAATTAATCGCTAAAGTTTTATCTAACTCTGCAGGAAAGAAACCTTGTCGTCGCAATCGAAATCGCCAGCTTGATGCTCTATGAAAATGCATCATTGTATAATCTTGAAAATCAAGTACAGCTGTATGTTGCCTACAGATTTTTGGATATTGAGCCAGCGGCGTTAGAGACACCTGATTCGTTACCGTTACCGAAACCAAATAGGCCAATTTATTTTAATTTCAAGAAAGGTATGGTATTTTTCAATTCTAACCTTCAACCGAATTTTGTATCTTTTGGTTGGACCTGTTGTTGTCATCCTTATCTATATATCTTAGGCCTAACTCTGAATAGTTCTGCCTGGTAGAGTTGGTGTTTCTTTGAAGGTTGGCATTTGGAATGTAGGCTGAAGTAGATGAATTCGCCCCCTCTATCTACCAATCTTCCTGTCCTGAGTTTCAAACCTAAGTAATATCAGTCCCGTATCTGTCTGTCATTACCAGAAGTCATCAAACTGTGTTAAAAGTCATACCAACCAAAAAGAGACTCAAATCTCTAAGGATTTTGAATCTCGTATTGAAATGATCCTTTGCATTATCAATCACTTGCATCAAGCCTCGTTCTGCTAGTTTTTAACAGGTGATAAGGCTGAATGTGGATGTACTCATGATCACGAGGCTCTATTTGTATATTTCGAAATTCCTGTGACTCACTTGCTATGGCAAAGCGTTATGCATTTGAAGACAATGTGTTATGTCTGGAGCTTTGATTTGGTGTTATATGATTTTGCTACTATGCCTAAAACTCATTGATTCATACTATTTTTCATGAATTGCAAAATAGCCCCCCTTCAAGTAACAACTTTCATTTTGCGGTCCTTTCTGTGATAATATAAAGATCTAAATATCAGAACGAAGAACTCAACACAGTATGAGTGTTTTTCATATACTTAGAACTGTCCTATTTTGCCCTGCACACCTCTCTCCAAGCAATATTAGCATTATCACGATTTCATGGTAGGCAAACTCTTAATACCGTCCTTTGTGAAGATTATCGATTGTAGATTGTAGATGCTAGAAACACATGCAACATTAGATGCTCTGGAGTACCGAATAAACGGGGGGTGGGAATAATTGGGGGTTGGAAAATGTTCTGAAAAATAATAATTGGGGGTTGGATCAAATGGGGGTGTGAAATATAACACATGGGTATTGTGATGAACAGCAAGGAAATTATAGTTGTAGTGTAAGCGATTATTGAATAAATTTATGGTTAACCCCTAAGTAAATGAGATTATTCCTTGGGAAAAACAGAAGTTCACTGAAAAATCTTCAGAACTATCAAATAGAGGGTTGGAATTATCGGGGGAGGAGACAATTATTCGCTACTCAAGAGTATGTTCATATGATGGCAGGTTGTTCGATAATCAACTCTGTCTTATTTTGTCTTTAGTATTCCATGTGGACAAAGAGACGCATAATGAACAGAACCAACTACTAATGAGTATGTTAATGCCTGATCACCCTTCCGAAGGAAAGTAAGTATATTACTCATGTCATCATGTTCGTAAGCCTGTCACATAAAGGAACCCTTGAGCTTTGCATTCAATGTAGGCCTACAATCCTTGCCAGAAATACTTGCAACACCACACATTTCTGCATTTGGACTATGACATATTCATTGAGAAGATACTGTTTGCAAAGAGCTCTTGAATGTATTCAGCTCCTCCTGCTCCCCAGAACAATGTTGGGTTTTGTAGATAGGACATTGGTACACAGTAGAACGATTGACTTGTAAGAGATACCACAGTTACATCCCAGTGGCACAATATTTTATGTATGGGCGGGGGGGGGGGGGGGGAGGGACCAAAGAAATTTGCGAGAAATCTGCAAAGCGTTCAAGTTCTTTTAGCAAGGATTGCAGCAGAACCATTGTCTGTCATCCAGATCTCGGCGCATTAGCCCTTATGTGATTTTCTAAGGTCTTGTTCGGACGCTATGGAGCACATATATAGTTGTCTTCTTTGTAGACACATTGACTTGGAATGTGGAATTTCATAATAGACATTTTCATGAGTCGATGTACAGAAACATTGCATTAAACTGTTTTATGGTTGAACTATTCTCCAATTGATTTACTAATTCTATTTTCAATACCGGTCGGAATCTTTATTAGTCTGTTATTCCTCAGGCTAAGTGTTGGGAAGCCACTTTTCCAACACATTTTGTATAAGAATCTTGGATCGGCACCTGGTACTAAACGTTTCTTAATTTGGCGTGAAAATTTTGACAGTTTAGCTCGAAAAGTCTCTTAATCGGTTTCTTATTTTTCGGACGGAAAATCGCCTTATTGTTTGGAAGTCGAGCATTTCTGGATGGATATAAACGCTGGTCATCAAGAAAGCAGATCAAACTCAAAAGTTAGAATCTTTTCCCGTCAGAATCAAGCAAATTAAGACTGCTGCAACAACTGTTGACATAAGAGTCCACCGTCTATAGTCTATAGTCTAGTTTCTTAATTTTTCTTGAGCATAGTACTAGAGTTTCTTAATTTTTTGGCCAGCCTGGTAGTGGTTTTTTATAAGCCCAGTGTCTTGAACAGAAAAGCTGTATTTGAGTTAAAACCTTACATTTACAGCACAAATATATTATCCCAGCTCTTTCAAGAGGGAAGCTGTGGCAGGGGACGATTACAGTCCATTAGTGCTTTTTGAAACTTACCGTCGTTTGTTCCGATATGTAAAGCTACCGATTTTACTAAGAAGTACTCTAACGTAGATTGTTGTCTTTTCACTTTGCAGTATATATTCTTAGCTTAGTGTCAGTCATTGGCAACCTTCTCACAATTTAACATTATTTCGATCTCTTCAAGGCTTTACTTCAGTGTTGTGATAGAACCGGTAGACGGAGATGTTTGTGAGGATGTGGGAGCAGCTTGTGTTGACTTCATACAGGTAGGCACAGATTGATTAAATGGTTCATGACACATGCATTAGGGATCATTCACAAAGGATGTCCGTTAACAAGTTGAATTTTTAGACCCCCCTCCCCCTATTGTCCGATATTGTCCGTTTCCAACGACCCCCCTCCCCCCTTGGACGTCCATCTATTTCATGACAAACACCATTTAAATATATATATATATATATATATATATATATATATATATATATATATATATATATATATATATATATATATATATTTATATATGTAAACACATGCAAAGAACGGAACAAGTCGTGCGATACTTCACTCGTCGTCTAGGATGTCAGTCTCTGTGAATGGCTGCTTCATAAATCATTGGCCATCGCTTGGCATGAATTTTGGCTATCCAGGACGCAATAAATCGCCAATGCAATAACATATACTTGGATGATAGGATCAATCCAAAATAGGACCATAGTAAAAATGTCTTGTTGCAACATTCTGAACACCTGGACATCCGCAATGCGCAAACACCCCCCTCCCCTATGTCCGAGTTTGTCCTATTTCACCAGACCCCCCTCCCCCCTTGTGCTCGGACGTCCTTTGTGAATGGCCCCTTAAGAGAATGTCGTTGTTCGGTATCACATTACATCATAACACACCGAGTGTTGTCAATCGCATTATAGCAATCGTATGATTAATCGCATCGCAATAGTCGTAATGCCCAAAAATTTTCCTCCTAGCATCGTTACGTCTGCACTGAGGGTTTTTTGCTTTTTCTTAGCAATTTTGGCATATGGGCTATGAAATGCTTTATTTTCATCTACTGTTTATTGTATATTTTGTATTGTGTATCGTGTGTTGCTTCATATACTGTCTGTTCTGTTGTGTGTTGGGTTATTTTGTTGTGTGTTGTGTGTTGTCTTGGCATGTTTTATTTGGCACCCTTCTCGTTTTTTCTGTTTTTTTGTGATATGCTTAGAGCTTCTCTTTCTTTTGACATTGCTTGGTTTCCTATTTTAGATGCTTAGAGAAGGGCACGATCTGATTGAACAAGACATTGAGAGTATGTGATATTGTCACAATTACCATGATTATTATCATTATAACCACCACCACTATCATCATCATTACCATCATCATCATCACCATCATCATCATCATCATCATCATCATCATCATAATCATCATCATCATCATCACCATCATCATCATCATCATCATCATCATAATCATCATCATCATCATCATCATCATCATCATCATCATCAGCAGCAGCAGCAGCAGCAGCATTTTACACCTTTGTAGTCAATACTATAATTACTATTAATTTTCATGTGTAGTATTGCAAATTTGCATAAACTTGATTATCATTTATCTTATAAAGCATCAGCTATTATATGACTTGATAATTTATTGTCTATTTTTGGAACATCATAAATTCACCTTCATATTGGAATTTATAGACTGGGCAATTTTTTGATATACCTATGCGCAGTAGCGTCTTCTGATGGACTAATGCTGTCAGTGACCCACCTTGGGCACTACAATGACTGCTGCTGAAGCTATCGTTATTTTAAGATACTGATTTTTTAAATAACAACATGCTATCTCTATTTTCAGTTTCAGACTTCCAAGGAGATTCGATGGGCTGTTTGACTGTGACAGTCGAAGCCTTGGATGCATTAAAAAGCCTTTATGACTGAAGAGCAGAGTCTATTATGTAATCTGCCTGGTACAGAAGCTCTTCGTGATTCATTGCAGGGTATTAATATTGTACTGAGAAAAGAGGATGATTCAAAGTTGTATAAAATGTTGATAGAACTTATCCAGAACAGACAAACCCATTATCTGCAAGCGTATAAGATAATAATTCATGTACAATCTTTTCTTATGGAAAAATTTGCGAAGCATTGCCTGTACCTCGTAGATTCGTGTCAATATATGTTTAGACAAATTGTCTTTTTAGGGCTTTAGCTATTTTGTGTTCGCCTAAGGAAACTGTACATAAACCTCAGTGTTGTTTGAAGCACTTTAATGAAGCCGATCGGAAAAGTCCACCGGACTTTCTCAGTTCCTGTCACAAGAAATGTTTGAGACTTATGTTGCGAAATTTTAAAAAATGTTATAAAGTGGATCATTTCCTGAATTTAATAAGTCCATAGTATCGTTTTATAAATAGCCGTATTGTTTCATTATCTTCTTTACCGTTATTGGTTAGAGTAACAGATCAGTTACGTTGTTGGCACGCGAATACTGGATTTGTGGAATTATAGCTGAGTCAGACGCCGCCAATCGTCTAGTCAGTAGAAAAATCTTATAGAGTTAGAAAATTCCGAATATCTTAACATGATGATCTATGAATCCCCCCCCCCCCCCCCCGATAATCCATGCTTGAAATCACAACCCTTATGTTCTCATCTTTTGTTTGCATATTTATATCATCTTTAAGTTAGAAAGTTGATCTATGCCAGTTTTTGTTATCCTAACGGAAGCCTGTGTAGCAAATATAGTTTTTGTAGGAAGCTTTCGGAACCCTAAAACCCCGAGAAATTCTTTGGAAGATGAATATCATTCAGAAATTCAGATGCTCAGGTAAATAAGTTAATTTGTATCTTTGCATCCTACAAGGGATACTCTACAAAGGATTTTGATTTTAACAAAGTTCTTTGTTTTTGGTTTGATTTCCACATTGCATACGGAAGGTAAGAACTTATTTAACACGCGTTGACACACGAGAAATACAATCCATGACCGAAGCTGTCCCCTCCAAAATCAAACAAATGATCATGTGGAAGCGAACGAGACGGTTGATCTATTAGAAAAAAGGCAGTGGATATCAAGCAACAAAAAAGCTGAACCCAGTGAAGTTGCTAAGGAGATCAAACATTGGAAAGTACAGCAAACCATGTTGTGGACGTCTGAATTGAATTCGTATGGATATGGCTTGAATATGGTTAACCAGTTTTGGCTTCATTGGTGAGTCTGTGTCGTCATCCTGAGAATATTTGGAACCATGATGGTACGTGAAGCAATGTACTTTTAGCAAAGTCATAGCCTCACGGAGCCGGCACATTGAACTCTTCTGAATTGGTAAGCATTGCTCTTATTTAGATATCCTTTAACCAATCTGTATGAAACTGAAGTAGCTTCTAGGATATTTTCAAGTACAACTTTGGACCAAAGCTTTATGATCAAAACCTGCGATCACGACTGTCGATCGAAACTGTGAATCACCGCTTTCGATCATAACAATCGCTTGAATCCCTGGATCAACATAGATTTGTCTTAGGTGCCTTCATTTTTAAGTTACACAAAACATACGTACACTTAGTCCCTTAAGATTTTGTCAAACTGGTCGTCCTTGCATTTTGCTGGTCAAGGATACTTTTTTATACCACTTGCCAAAATTGTATACCTCGATCTATTAGCAATCAATGTAGTCACATCGACTTTTAACTGTTATGAGGGGAAAAGGGAGGAAAAACTGGCGCCTCTAACGGAAAAGCAGTGGCCTTGGGCATTATTAGTGGTCTTGAGCGTTCGTATAGTGGTCTTGCAAGTAAAATTAGTAGTGTAAGAATTACTTGTGGATACCATAATTTCCTTGTGGATACCATGGTTATAAATTTTTTCAGGAGGACCAAGAGCTTAGAAGTGTGCTGCACTAAAGCAACGTTTCTTGTCGGAAATGGGTGTGGTCGTTGAAAGTCTTCTTTTGAGGCTCCTCTTGTAGGCCCTTAATGCCTGCTAAATACTTTTTTAAAAGAAAGTTTTTTTGCCCAGTACTGAAGCTTTCTTAGCTTCTTTATGATTTCAGTACTGAAACTTTCTCAAGACTTTGTTTGCAAGAATAGCTGAGTTTGCGTAACACTACAGTGTTACACAGACAGACCAAACTGACTGACAGACAGAGACAGACAGAGACAGACAGAGACAGACAGAGACAGACAGGGACAGACAGGGACAGACAGACAGGTACTATACAAATATAGCGCTCCACTACATATGTTGCCACAAGAAATCTATACAAATTAAGCAAAAGCGATTATTGTTTTGCATGAACATTGGAATTCTAGAGGCATATACCTTATCACCTTTCTTATGTTTCAAAAATCCAATGCTGAACTTTCTAAACTTTTGAGCAGTCGAGCACTACCTTCTTACAAACCAACTTTCTTAACAAAAACCTTAAATGATTTTGTGGGCTTCCTTTATTTTAGGTCCTAGGGAAAGGGGGGCACTTGTGGGCAAAGAGGCACTTGCTTCATTTCAGATTATTGGCTGTTATGATTTGATTGCTAAGCTTGTTAAAACGATTTTATTTTTATTATAGGTCGTAAATATTCTGTGGGATGGAATATGATGAAGTCGAGGAGGTAAGATTTTCTTCAGCTTCTTGTCTCATTCTCATACAAGAGCTATAATGTTCGGAGGCTTTGTCTTAAACTGTCCAACAAGTCAATGCAGGTTCTTTTGTAAGGAACCGGTTTATGAAGAACCAGTTTGTAAGGAAGCTATGTGTGAAAATTTCAAAAGATCCAAGGAACTGTTAGTACTAAAAACAAAATCCTAAAGAACTTTTCAGTTTAAACTATTCTTATCACTACCGGAGTGGTGGCATAGTGGTTAGAGCGTCCGCCTCACAACCAGGAGGTTGTGGGCTCGAGCCCATACCCAGTCATATCAAAGACCTTAGAAATGGTGCCCACTTCCCTCTGGTCTGGCTCTCGAGATGAAAGAATGGAATTGAAAAGGTAAACACAGGTAGTTACCAGTGGACTAGCAATAGCAGACGTGTGAGGTAGGCTACTGAAACGGAGATAGGCACCTCCCTATGCATCTTTGGCGGGAGACGGAACTTTGATTTGACTGATTCTTATCACTGCAAAGCCAAGTTCGCACAAGTTGCCTTCTACCTTAAATCCTCGAATTAGCCCCCCCCTCGAATAAGCCCCCACCCTAGGTGATGATGAAGACTGTAATAAAGACTAATGCTTAAATATAGACTGTTCTTGTAGTAGTATAGTTAAAAGGAGCTTTGGCAATGAGCTTTTTATACGACATTTGTCAAATAATTTTATAAGCCCCCCTCTAATAAGCCCCCCTCGAATAAGCCCCATCCAAAAACCAGCAAAAATAAATAAGCCCCCAGGGGGCTAATTCGAGGATTTACGGTATCCTTGTAGGAAGTGGTTCTTAGGCGGTTTTCCGTTAAAACTTGCAGTGTCCATAGTGCACTGCCTTACAACCGAACACTTAGGATTTTCATTGAGGAGCCACTATGGAGCTTGTATTACTAAGATATGATCAAATGAGGTCTAAAAATAAAGAACTTTGAGAACTAGGCTTTGCGCTAGGTTCCTTATAATAAATACACGTGTATGGTGACAATATTCTGCTTACGGATTTGCAAGCCTCTATGGAAGGACTAAAAGCAACTGTTTTAAGCACTTAAAACTACACCCTTCGTGCAAGACTCTGTACATTGACAGTTATCATTCAAAGAAATCGTATTAGAGATATTCACATTTTTGAGAATTCGCATCAATACTTATGATTTTGCGGCTATGGGTTTTAGCGATGTAATTGAACGTTACCTATTTTTTCTTGATTGAAAATTAATGATTAATTTTGCCTCTAGGTTTCATCTTATTTTGCTTAAATTTATAAACCTTTAAATCCTAAATGATAATGCACTTTGATGTCATTAGGATTCTCCGATAATGTTTATGTGAAAAGGCGGGTAGAGTTTTCAAAGTGCTTACGATGTTGGTGGCGGTAGATAATCATTCCAGACACATGGAGTAACTGACACTAATAAATATTTATGGTCAGTCAAGTCATATTGAGCTAGAAAGACTTTTAGCTGTTCGTCGAAATATTCTCCGGTTGAGGATAGAGTCGGGATTTGTGATAGCTGATCAAATATTTAATTTTCCTATCGTGAAAGAAAACCTAAAGAGACTTGTAAATAAATGTGAGAAGGAGACAGCCGTACAGTTTAATATGCATGGAATATATTGATTTCTGGAACTAGGTTTGTAAGAAAGGAAAACGGAATCAGCCACTTACAAATTAACTCATGATTTAGCGATTTTTGGCAAAAAGTTGCTTGGTTGCACGAAATTACTTTTTCCGCTTTGCTAATAATACTCTCTCCATCAACTTGTAATTTTGCTCCTCCGGGTCTCTGTCATATTCAGGGATGCAGGCAGGGGCGGGCTGACTGGCATTGGGCAAACGCCCGCCGGGCCCTTTGCTTTTAGGGCCCCTTCAGGTGTGGCCCCTTCAGGTATGCTGTACAGTAGTTTCTTAAGTGTACTATATTTGGTGAGACTTCGTTAAAAATAATGAAAGATAGTGAATGAAAGATGCCAGGGCTAAGTGTATGCAGGAAACCATGTAGGACACAGGGGACGGGGGCTAAGTGTATGCAGGAAACGATGTAGGACACAGGGGGCAGGGGGCAGGGGGCAGGGGCCAAGTGTTTGCAAGAAATGATGTAGGACACAGGGGACGGGGAGCATAATACCAACAACCATATTCTGTGAAAATTAAAAATAAGCAAACAAGGTTGTGTTTCACTGAGGTGTGGTCATGAGAGACCTGCTGCTACCGCGCACGAGACAATGGTTTGTAAAGGTGCAATAGTATTTGACTGAATTGTTGTCGGCCTGGTTGAACCGGGCACTTCTTGCCCCTCCCTCCTCATTCGAAAGGAGCAATTGGGTCGTAGCTGCCCTCCGATTTCCTCCTCTTCTAGCGTCTCTAACTAAAGGAAATGAAAATGAAAATGGAAACTAATCCATGTTTTCATAATGAGAATTTGTTTTACGTATAGTATGTAGGAAAAGAACTGAAATAGGTTCCCTGTGGTCAACTGTGTCCAGCATAGATTTGTCAATGTATTTTCTGGTGGAAAAATGTCAGCCTATAGCAATCAATTTACTCTATTGAATTTATTGTAAATAGTATGACTTTATCCGACTATTCAGTCAAGCCCGCTTTTTTCACATTTAGTGCAACATTAAAAGCACTCGGTTATAACCCAATGTTTTTAATGTTGCACCCTGATGCGATTAACAGATATACAGGGAAATCTATCCGAAAGTATTCAGGACAAGAATAATTATTCTCAAGGTTTTTTAAGGAAAACTAGGGGCTACACACTTCCCTAGTTGGCACTCTGTAGAGGAATAATCCTTGATTCCACGAGCATAAACAAAATGCACCTGACGCGATGGCACTGAAATTATGCGTGTTTCGTTGCTATGCTTGTGGGAAATAAAATGCATGCAAGCATAATGCTTGAAAGAGAATGTTTCTAAATCAATGTGTAGTACAATCTACAGAGATTACTCTCAAGAACTGCAGGAACCAGGTTTAGAGCTGCACATATTGTATGAAACTGTACGTGAAAAGAAAGCCTTATCATTCTTGTTCTCACTACTGTTGGCTTTGATTTGAAATAGACGGTATGATAGCTTCACTTGCAGTCCATAGACTGATCCACAGCGACTTTCTTGCAGGAAATGAGTACAGTGGTCTTACGTTGTATCTTCCAATAATGAATTGCCAATGATATTGGCCTGTTTTCAAGGAAAATTAATTTTTGCATATGATGAACAAAGAATGTGTCGCTTTTTTGCACAGGAGAGGATCTGAAGTGGTCAGTGGGTCTTTTAGGGAATTTTCACTTGTGGAAAATTGATGCACAGAGGCTTCACTATCAGAAGGATATAGGAAATTCGATGTAGAACCTTTACCAAAAGGATACTTTCTATTGGGGAATCATAGATCATCTCATCTAGTGGGGAAATTTAAGGGCCTGGTGGGGAATTTCCCCACTAGCTTGTATGTTAAATGATTCCCTGAAGTGAGGCAACAATAACCAAGAAAAGCAGATGTCAGCTTCAATGTACGTGATTACACATCTTTTTTTTTTAAGAAACAGGCATATATGAAGCATGACGCTCAAATTATGACAGAAATTGAGAAGCATGTAAGAAGAGACAGTGGCAGGCTGAGCTTCAAAAGTAAACTTGAAAAAACTGTTTTACTAGAAACGTTTTCATTCAACTGGAAACAGACCCATCCATCAATAAAGTTCACTAGTGCATACACTCTAAGATAGAAGTAGTGTTCATGAATTTAAATGAAGCATTAAAGTCTTGATTTGTCTCGCAATTGCCTCGTCTAGGTTATTGTAGTGATTGTTGGAAATTTGGAGAAGTTTGTAGAAGCATTTAAAGAACATTTGCTACTAGATTTGACAGAATATTAGCATAGTCATAGAAGCATCCATTATGAAACCAGAAAGTTTATTTTTTATATAGAAAACACGTCTGTACTTTTTGGTAAATATTCAATTTATCAGAGGTCAAAGAGACCAACTATAAAACTACTGAGCTAGCGGAACCAGAATTAGAATATTTGAAAATGCCTCATACTGAAGTAGTGGGCTCATTTTGCTATCCATCATATCAACTTGGGCTCATTCCTAAATGTTTAGCAGGCCCGTGGCCAAGGGGTGGCCTGGGGGGCAAGGCCCCCCTGGACTTGAAAAATTTACCTCTGTGCCCCCCCTACAGAAATGAATTTTATATATACATATACATATATATATATATTTGTGTGTATATGTATATATGTATTATATATATTGGCTGTGCCCCCCTTGCGAATTCAAGCTGGCTACGGGCCTGATGTTTAGACGGCTCGATATTCCCTTTCATAATGTAAACAAGTGCAGATGCTTTCCCATAAACTTACGGGCTTAGTCGTGCTTTTGTAAGTCTATCATAATCAGTTTTTGCGAATGGTGTCCCATTTTTGCCAACATCCTCTACTGTTTGCGACTTAAAGAGCGTTGCTTGACATTAGCCTCGGCGTTGTGTTGCGGTGGGATTATGAATTACGCATTGAAAGAGTGGGAGGCACTTTTCAAATACAGCAGGGAATTTAACTTTTCTTTTTTCTCAGAAACGATAGTTATTTAGTTTTACATCCCAAATGGTCGAAAATTTCTATTGAAAATCAATAAGAGAAGTACGCTTATTGCATACTCGAATCCATTCGCTTCGGAAGTCCATTCATATACCTGAAGATCCGAATAGAACAAGTGAGCAGTCCGAGTTGAAAATCAGATCTTACTCATCAATAATATTTGTGTAACAAGAAAGTATATTGACAGGTGTTGCATACATCCCTAACACACACGCAGAAATGTTATGACCTGCTGTACGGAATAAGTTGCTCAAACAAGAAGAACAACTGGCTAATTCCTCCTTCTTTGTTCACTTTGGTTGTATGTGGTTGCCCCTTAAACAACTCAGAGTTCGTCCGCTTTACACAAGCCCAGATTAAGCATCATAGTGCTATACTTTTGTGGACCAATGCGTTATTGAGTAGGATGGTTGATGCTAGGATGGTTGAAGTAGAGCGCACAGTTCTTGAGCATATTCATTTTTAATGAGGAGTAATTCGTAATGAGTGCAGGACTCTGTTAATAGTTAGTTCGACGTTGCTGTCAATGCATGCAGACGTTCCACATTTGCAGCAGAGAAAGAAGCACAGGTTTACCTAGTAAGTCTCTTCTATTTAGCATCATCGGTAACTCCTTGATATCTCCACGTGTCCCAATCCCAAATGACCTGCCATGTCTACTACAGTAAACAACCGACTGATCACTTTCTCTTCCCAGTGGAATAGCAGATTAGATTTTCTACATTCCAGGCAGTACGGAGCAAATTTAAGTAGGGTATGATTATTGAATACCTTTCAAATAAAGTAAAAATGAAAAAAGACAGTGATAGTTGCCATCTTGATGATGAAGATAAGAAATCATTTCTAGTGTATGTATCATTGTTCCGCATACTGATAATTTCCATATTTCAGAAATTTCTCGTCAAAAGGCTTCCAGTTTTGTTCACTCCATTGGAAGCTCAAAATTTGAGTTAAACTGCTGCTAGGCCTACGATTTGTAATCATTTTCATTATCACAGCTTTCTCAGTTTTCTTCTAAATTTAATTATTGTTTAAGGAAACTGGATTCTCTACTTACAAAACAAATCTAATTTAAAGTAATGCCAACCTGGTAGTGATTATTCTTGCCTTCCTTTAGCTCCCGTTGTTATACTTTAGTGTTTCATACATGAAAAAAGTATATATATATATATATATATATATATATATATATATATATATATATATATATATATATATATATATATATATATATATATATATATATATATATTCATGATATATGATATATGAGATATATATATGATTGAAATAAATGTTCATAGCCGTATACAGCTTGAATATATACAATAAAATACAGTTATAGACAAAGACATCTTCCTCTATAGAGTTCCATAGCACTGATATGAATTCCCATCATCAGTACACTTATTAAGATCCATATCGAAGTGCTTGAAATTATAAAGAAGCACACATTTTTGTCTCTTACCATACAGATACACACACACACACACACACACACACACACACACACACACACACACACATATATATATATATATATATATATATATATATATATATATATATATATATATATATATATATATATATATATATATATATATTATATATATATATTTATATATATATATATATATATATACATATATAAATATATATATATATATACATATATATATATATATATATATATATATATATAAATATATATATATATATATATATATATATATATATATATATATATATATATATATATATATATATATATATATATATATATATATGGCCAAATAGATGTATTATTCATCATATCACGTGACGTGTATCCGCATCTGGCTATATATTTCAGTTCACCGCTCGGTGGTTATCCGGCGTTTCATACTCTGACGGGTGTCAGACGGAGGAAAAAAGCTTTCAGTATGCTAAAAGAATCTTCCTGCTTTTTCATGCTATAGTGAAGTTCTGTAGTACCAAAAGAGTTTTCATATATATATATATATATATATATATATATATATATATATATATATATATATATATATATATATATATATATATATATATATATATATATATATATATATATATGTGTGTGTGTGTGTGTGTGTGTGTGTGTGTGTGTGTGTGTGTGTGTGTGTGTGTGTGTGTGTGTGTGTGTGTGTGTGTGTGTGTGTGTGTGTGTGTGTATGCCCGTTAGAGGGACACTTATCCAGAGCCGCCGGCATAGTGAGGTAGGGTGGCCAGTTCCTTTCCTCGCCGGCTTTAGCTTCCACAGTGTTGCCCATTTTCTGTTGGGTGGACAGTGGGCGAATGTCCCAACTATGATCCGAGGGTTTGGCTCTAACCATCGATGCTTTGCTCAGCAGTCAAGCGCTCTAAACACTTGGCCACTCGCCCATAGATATAAATATATATAAATATGTATATATTATAAGGGACCTGTAATAAGGTAAGACCTATATATAGGACCTATATACAATAAGGTTCTCTGACTTCGAATGCGCAAAATTGATGATATGACAAAGCGGTGTTGCAAAACTAAATTATTGCTATACTGGCATCGCTCATCGGGCTTCGTTTTCGTTCTAATAGTTCTTCGCTTTGAAAAGATGAGTTTTCATGGCTTACATTCTGGATATTTATAGTATGTGTAATTTAGGTGTGTTTAAAAGCCACTTAATATTTGTAGAGAGGCAGTGCCTTGGAAACACTTTGTTCATAACAAGATTTAGAACAAGCTGTGAAATGTTTTATACCAATGAAGCTGATGGCATTGAATGTTGCTGTTGAAAAAAGACTGCTGACAAAAGCATGTAGAAGATCACTAACATCCCTCGGCAACTTAAAGAGCATTTTTAAGTCAGCACATTCAACAGCTGCAAATATCTTCTAGGTCACAATATTAATCCTAACGTGTGAAGCGAAGACTTCAAGCTTGCAGAATATGCTTTTATTGCTTTGGTCTGTTCCTTGTATTCCCATAGGTCTTTTTTATCACATTGTATTTTCGTACGTATTGTCTATTGTTTTTGATATGTGCGACAGTCAAGATTACCACTTGCAAAGCGCCGTTAGTCACAATCTCATGAGAGCGAGAGTTTCGCCTGCCACCCTTAATGGTAGTCAATGACGCGCACACAGGGCCTAAAATACGATTGTCTTCACCACTAATAGTGGCCTTGGAAATTAACATGCTGGGTTTAGAAATTTGCGGTATATCCTTAATGTCTGGCACACAGTACACTTGTGAACTGTCCTTATTTTCGATTTCTCGCGCATATCTCCGGTTAAGCAATTGGCGGTTGAAATTTTGGGCTTTTTAGTGACCTATCAAGAGACCCTGTATCACTGAGTCACCATATTCAAACTGACATATTTCTTTCTCCTATTATTCCCCATAACATAACTGTTTCAAAATGACGCAATTGTAGACCTCTTGCTAGAGCTAGTATTTAAAATTTGGCTGAACTCTAATCATACAAGACACGAAACGAATGTAATTTACGACCGTATCGCAATAAGTTCCTTCCTTTACAAAAGCAAGAATCAATATTTGCTAGCTGCCTTCGTTGAAATCAACTCTTTTGTCCACTTTGCAATTAATTTCCATCAGAGCAAAAGCCAATTAGATTGAAATGATTTCAAAAGTATTAGTCATAATTGCTGGCTCTTGACGGTGAAGTATTACCATATTCTTCATCCACAATTCAAATAATAATATTCGAATAATAATTCGTACATTTTTACACAAGTATACTCTATAAGAGTACTAAGCTTCAAAATCTCTGAAGTTTAAGAACAATTTAAGAATAGTGCAAGGCTTCATCATTTGAGTTTTCTGTAGATAACAAAACAAGTGCGAGCTTGGGCCTGGGAGTGATTATGCAATGTTACGACACAGAAACTCTTCGTGGAGTGTCCATTACACGTTAGGTAGTACCGGAATATTGCCTACACCAGTATTAATGCTCAAAAATCGCTAAAATTTAAGAATAATTTAAGAATAATCTTAGATTGAAAATCAAAAAATCTTAAGAATATTGAGGCTTGACACAAAATTAGGTATTCTTAAAATTCACAAAATTGTGTATAAGTATCATTAGTATTTTTATTACTAATAGTAATATACGTACATTCGACGATGGCTGGAAATTCCTGCCTGTGTAACTTTGCTGATAATCATGCTTTCAAATAGCCAGTTCGGTCTGATATGAAAGACATAGGTTCAAAATTTAAGGAGTGCCAGGATGTGCTACAGTTATTGTGCCGAGCTGGGCTACTCTGAAAGCAAGCAGTGCCTTCTTTACCATCAAGTCCAAACACTATTTCATATTATTGCTGACCAGTTGTGACTTATCTCTTATTGAGGCTCGATATAATAAATGGACGTCTGTTCAATACTTGGAAAATTATCGCAAAGACGCTGAATAGATTCTAGAAAAATTTGTATGTTGACTTACTGCGTTTAGCTTCTCCATGCATGATAGCAGCCGTGCATGAAAGACCGGACGTTTTCAGTGTCCAAGAAGGAGCAATTGTGCCATTAGAGCTGACATTAGGGTTTGAAACTAATATGGAGCTTAACAGCAAAAGGGAACGAGAGAAATACAAGGCTTTAGTTGGTACGCTAACAATATCTTATCATGACAATATAGTTGGCAACATTGCAATGGGGAACTTGCGGATTCATTGAGAATTACGGGAGAAAGATTTTCAAGATCATGAAGAAATTTAAACTTCCTCATACGGAAATCCGATATTTAACCAAAATTATAATTAACATCTGTATTTGCACGTCTTATTTAATCTTTTGTTACAGAAGTAAGGGATGTACAGAGCGTAAATTTTCTTAGCTTTTTCTTGATTCCAGTACAGAAACTTTTCGAAGATTTTCTTAACAAGAATGCCCGTGTTTGCGTAACATTATATTGTTACACAGCCAGACAGAGAGACAGAGAGACAGAGAGACAGAGAGACAGAGAGACAGAGAGACAGAGACAGACAGACAGACACTACACCAACATAACACTCTACTACATATGTTGCCACAAGAAATTTATAGAAATTAAGTAAAAGCAATGACTGTCTTGTGTGAACATTGGAATAGTCAAAGGTATATGACTTGTCAACTTTCATGGGTCTCAGAAATCCAGTACTGTTCTTTCTTAGGTTTTTGAGCAGTCGAGTACTACTTTCTTTCAAACCAAATTCTTACAAAAAAATGCGTGTACGTAGGCTACTTTTGCTTTGTTCATGTTGATATTGGATGATTCAGTGAATATTAACTTAAACAAGCAGACGAGATATTAATAAGCCACTTTAGGACAAAGAAGCTTATGATTGCATATGTAGTAATGTCTCTTTTCTATGACGTTTCAGTATCGATATCAAAATATGAAAGTCAACTGCTTCTGAATACGGTTATACGATTGTACATTTGGTATTTAAAAGAAAAAAGCTCCAAATCATTGCAAAGAAAGCCTGAACTTTATTTCAATGGAAGCACTATTAAGCGTATTGAACGAGGGGAAAATTTCAGATTCGTTGCAAGGTGATTAGGTGATTCAATTATGAAATGAGCAACCAGAAACGTTAAGAAGAGCTATTAGAAATAACATCATAAGCAATTGACAGGATCAGTAGTTTACTTCTTCATTTAAGAAGCAAGTTATGGCTCTATTTCTGATATTTTAATGAGCAAAGTATCGTGGATTTTGAAGACAGCCGATGTT
The DNA here is from genome assembly GCA_964019165.1 of Mastigias papua. Classification (NCBI taxonomy): domain Eukaryota; kingdom Metazoa; phylum Cnidaria; class Scyphozoa; order Rhizostomeae; family Mastigiidae; genus Mastigias; species Mastigias papua. Next base: position 12,194,779 of record OZ025272.1, read on the forward strand.
GACCAAATCTGGACAATGAACTATCCACCTCCGGTAGATGATTCGAAATTCGTACATATGGGGTCAATCCATCACCATGCTGGCTGAAAGTCTGTTGGTCTTGATATAGTAGACACGAGCAATAAGTATAGACAGTACATGAAAAATTGCAGCAGTCAAGATGTAAATCACTCGGCGCAAGTTTCAAGTTGTAAGAGTAGAAAGCATGATACCTTTAAAGCCACAAAGAATGCAGTCAAATGTATGTAGGACTCACAATTTCCAGACAACTGGGAGTGGCTCCCATGTTTCAACAATATTTACTTAGAACAGACCCGTAGCCAACGTGATTTTGTTAGGGGGGCACAAATAATCTGAGCACATTGAGAATCAATCTGCTGGGTGGCCTGCTAGCACCCAGTAGTGTCCAAAATGCATTGAATTACATGATTTAGGCTTACTTCTGACAATTAATGCTAGGTAATGCAAATTAGTTTCAAGTGCTCTATTTCTAAGGAGGGACTGAGTCACTTTATGAAATGTCAGGAAGGGCCTTACCCCCCTAGGTCACCCCTTGTGTATGGGCCTAACTTAGAACCACAAATATTATATATTCTATTTGTCAGAAAGTTTTGTGATTTTATTTATGTGACAAATTTATGAGCAGTTGTTACGCCGCATCAACTAGCTCTTCTCCATAAGCTTCTAGAATACATAACATTACAGCAATCTGCCGACAATAATGGCATATGTTGGGTATTTTTCCGCAGAATTTTTGTCAGGGGGCACAGCACCCCACACCTCACTGTAGGAGCGGGCCTGTGGAATGAAACCACAAAGAAAATAGCCGAAGACCTCACCACCCAAGGACTTGTAATCCGTCATATTTTGGAACTTCATGTCTGTCATGTTATTTTGGTTCCTACTTTATTTTCTGACGAAGGAAAGCGGAGTGGACATTTCCTGAAAATCTAAATTGTGAGATTTTCTTAGTCACTATTTCATATATTCTTTTTGTAATAGTTTATTCATGCTGTCAGAATTCAGCATGCATCAATGAATACAATCGTTTGTCCTCAAAGCAGGTTATAGGTTTCGCAGCTTGAAAGAACTAATGTGGAAATTTAAAGCGTAAAACTGGCCAAAAAGGACTGATAAGCTAGTTCTTGGACTTCCCTTCAGTTCTGATATCCGACACGATTACTTCGATTACCTACAGACTACCGCCTACGTAAACTGTGATCTGCACCAAATTACAGTCAATGTTTTTAAGTTTGTTGATAATTGCGGTGATAAGGCTGCAGTTTAATTTTGCCAGCAGTGATATTACGTGAAGGTAAGCTGAGCTTAGTGTAGTCAGCTCTGGAGATTTTTCCATTGAAGTGTAATCTTAGTTGGTAAGACGTACAATGAAATTAAACTAATCGGGGATACAGTATATAGACGGATAGAAAAATAGGATGGATAAGATATAGGAAGCAATGGAGAGCATAAAGGATGTTAAACAATGTTATAAGGATTTGATTTGTAGCATAATAGTAAAAGGAGCTGTTTATAGCCTTATATTTGTGAGCATTCAATTGCCAAAATGAATAGGAATGAGAGTAGAAAGAATGGATCCTTGTAGAGTCTTGTGATAAAGCAAATTTAACCATTTAATGTCTATCTTTTGCGAATATGAGTTGGTAAATTAAATGTGTCAAATCAATTAAGTTTGTTTAGTGGTTACATTTCTTATATAACTTGGATAACCTAACATAACTTTGGGTACTTTTAAGAAACATTTGAAAGCCCAATTCTTTAACATTGTTTTCAAACGAGGAATATTCCCTGAGACATTTTTTATAAATATTAATTATGGCGGTTTAGTGGACTCTATGGTGAGGATGAGCACTTTGTAATATATTGAGCTTACAATTTTATACTAGTCTTTTACTTTAGACATTGTAAAGTGCCATAGATAAATAATTATGAACACATGTAAAAATTATTATTATTGTTATCAATAATAGGTAATGTATGTGTGCATGCATGTATGTACTTCTCAGCTCCCATACAAATTTCACAGACCAATTGAAAAGCAAGAAGGTGCTTTTATAGTAAACTTTCGGGCTAGGGGCTCATGTTTTTTTCTAAAATCAGCATCTAAGAAATAAACCAACCGTTTTGTGCTTAAATTCTTTGAAGTGAAGAAGATCGAATTAGCACTCATTTGATATCATTGCCTGTCTTACCGCCAACACTGGACGAAAAGGAATACCGATTAGCCTGAATTGCTCATTCCTGTACACTCTTCGCAGCTGGATGCAGGGCTAGATCTGGATACTAACTGTCGATAACTAGCAAAGATACGCAGAAAGCACCGTAATTCTCAAACCGCATACAGGCTTAATTCCGTACAATGCAACGACCCAAGTTGCAGCTGTCTCATGTACATGGTATTCCTCATATTGTTCGTTGTGGGATCGTTATCACAGCATAGTAAAATAAATACTAGCCTTGGTAGAACTAAAAGAGGTAGCACAAGTTTTTCTAGCTTTGCAAAACTTGACATGTCAAACGACTTGAGAAGCAAGCAGTGATTGGCTATCACGTAAAAGACAGACCTCGTTTTAATCTCCTTTCACTTTGAAGTTCTATTGTGTGAAGGAAAGAAACTTAAAGTACAGGAGTTTTGCTCATAGTGGGACCACCACCTTCATAGTGGGACCACCACCTTCATAGTGGCACCACCACCTTCATAGTGGCACTACAAAAGCGTATATCCCTCCAAGGTTTGGTTAAGATAAAAGATTTTACTTCGATTTTACTAAATTGTTTTAGCCCAAGTAAATTGTTAGCTTCCATATACTCGGTGGGTCAGCTCTCATTGTCAAATTTAAGCACCCGCGTCTTTAAAATCTCTTAGAAATGGATTCAATTTAACACAAAACCTAGGACATAGAAATTTGAAAAGGGGTGTCCGACAAATCTACTTGAGGGGGCCATTTGCTTCTCTGGTCTCCCCCTAAAGTCCGCCACTCATTTCTACCTGACGTTTCAGTTCGTAAACCTCGTTGATAAGCTTAGTAGGCCATGAAATAACAACTTTCGATTAGTTTTGTTATTTCACTAATCAAACATCATTCAATTCCACTTTTATTCTTACTATTAATTTTGGCAGTCCCTGGAATTCTGGCAAATCGTGAACAATAAGCATTATCCTCCTTGCAACCTATGAATATATGTTTATCAACTGTTTTGACTATGCATGCTTGCATTCTGTGGTATTTTGACACGACTAGCAGGTTTTTTCTCAGCACTATTATGACGTTACTAACAGGTGTAAATCTCATTGCTCTTAGAATGAGGGATTTCTTAAAAGTTGTTGCAGGGTTTGTTGGAAATAGAAAAATTGATTAATGAAAAGCTCAACTTTTCTTGTCATAGTGGACAATGAAAAACCTTGCAATTCTAGATCAAGTTATTATCTGCAATGGAAATGAGCATAGATTGAAACCAACCAATGCATTGGCAATACTTGTCAATAATGAAAATATTAAATTGAAGTCTGCAAACAGTTATAAATAGATATACCTAGACACGCGCGCACACACACACACGCACGCACGCACGCACGCACACACACACGCACGCACGCACACACGCATACACGCACACACACTGAGCACTGAATATTGAACATTGAACACTGCAATAAATTGACATCACTTGTATTTCTAGAGGCCACATCTCTAATCTTCTTGTTCAAATAGCTTCATAATCTCTTGTAATGATCTCTTGTAGCTTCCCTTTAACTGAATATTTTAGCAGTACGTTTCCATCTAAATTACCCTTACTCTGTTCGAAAGGAAAGCCAAATCATGCAATAATCGAAAAAACATATAATGTTAAACCAAGAGACTTGTGGCACCCCAACATCGAATTGTGGCTTTGACATTAGTGACATCAAAGGATAAGCTTCATCAATATAGGTAACGAGCGATGGAAATGGAATGAAATATAGAAAGATTTTCTTGATCATAGAATGAATCTAAGAATAAAAAATCTACTTAAGGTGCAAAAAGTTAGAACATCTACATACAGTATGGACAAAGCTCCCAATCGTTTAGAGGTAGTATGCTTTGGAACACTCTGACAGCATAGAACCTACACAGAATACCAAAAGCTTTAAAACAATGATCAAAAACTGGAAGGATGACAAATTGCCATTGCTACATATGTAAATAAATTTATTAATTAGATAATTGGTTTTTATTAGTTTGTTTTATTTATTCAAATCACCAACTTTAAATAAATTAGCTATTATTATTATTAGTATTATTATTCTTATTATGTTGTTGAGCAGTCGCGGAAGGTCGCACTGTACACAGCTCTCGTTCTACAGTTAATATTTTGGATAATTACAGATATATTTTCACATATACTTTTGCTATTATATTTAATAATACGACGGTTACGTTGGACAATGCTTCGCTTTCGTTTGCTTTGGATTTTTGCTGTGTTTATCGTGTGCTCGTTTTGTGGCAAGGATTTTCAGTCATTAGGCCGTCACAGTTGGCGTTGTAAGAAGAGACAGTCTAATAGCAGTTTACCGAATGGACCAGCTATTCCAACGCCAGATAATGATTCAAGCCAAGTCTGCCAACGGAATGTGGTCAGGTGTAGCTGCGGGAAGGAGTGCAAGGGGGTGAAGGGACTGAAAATGCACCAACGACGCTGCCGAGTAATCGAGAAAATGGACGAGGATCAACGGTCAGAATTTGAATTTTTGAATGATGATGTATACACCGAATCCACCAATGAGCATATGATTGATATTGACCAGCTCGCAAACGTCCGTATAAAACCCGGAGTAAGGTTGCCAAGATCGCAAGATGAATGGACCGCTGCAAACGATTTCTTCAAAACAGTTTTTGGAAATTTTCATTTAAATCAAACTTCAATGGACTCTACGATTGAATTTATGAACAGCACAATTTATGATTATTTTGCAAATCTTTATGGCACCGTTAATTCTACTAACCATGCGAATACTTTCTGTACTAAATATAAGCACTTAACTACTAAATCACTAAAGCACACATTAAAGCAACTTAAGATGAATGACGCCCCTTTCGAAGAAATCAAATACGTATCTCATTTGCTGCGCTCAAAGCTGAGAAACCAAGATCTTTCCCAGTCTTACACCAACACTGTCAATCAAGATCGGTATGTATCCAAAAACTTCTGGGGATTTGTTAAAAATGTAATTGAAAAGGGTTCTGCAGTGTTGCCTTCTTTCTCACGTGATCATTGCACTCAGTTCTTCATCAAAATGTTTTCTGTCATCCTTCCTTACAAGAAATTTACCATACCACAATGGATTCCTTCATTCAACCAACCTTCTTTTTCTTTCGATCAATCACCTCCCTCTTATGCCAAAGTCACTCAAGTTATTCGTAGAATTAAGTCTTCTGGTTCACCTTGTCCATTGGATAAGATCTCCATTATCTGTTTCAAGAGATGCCCATATCTCAGGACATTTTTGACGGAGATTATCCGCATTATTTGGGAATCTGGACGGGTGCCATCTGAATGGAAAAAAGCTTGTACCGTTCTGGTGCACAAAAAAGGCACTAGCGATGATCCTGCAAACTTCCGACCTATCACTCTCGAATCTGTTCCTCTTAAAGTCTTCACTTCATGTCTACGTGATTCTATGTTTTCCTTTCTTAGTAAAAATAAATTCATTGATTCGGAAATTCAAAAAGGGTTTACTCCAAAAATCTCAGGGGCACTCGAGCACACTTCCATGATGGCATCCATTATTGATAAGGCACGAATAAAACAACGCTCAGTAGTCATAACTCTCTTAGACCTGAAAAATGCTTTTGGAGAAGTACACCACAATCTCATCAAAGCGGTTCTTAATCATCACCATGTACCACTGACTATACAAGCTTTAGTATCTAATCTTTACGACAATTTTCAGACTTCCATCATTACCGATAACTTTATCTCCCCTGCTATTCCAGTTGGCCGAGGCGTCCTTCAGGGGGACTGCCTCAGCCCCCTGCTTTTCAACATGTGCTTCAATACATTTATTCAATTTATCAAGCAAGAGAAGTACAAACAACTCGGTTTCTCTACTCATGATGCAACCGATCGTCTCTTTAAGCCTATCCACTGGTTCCAATTTGCAGATGATGCAGCGGTCGTTACAACTGACGAACGTGAAAATCAGCTCCTTTTAAACTGCTTCACCAAATGGTGCCAATGGGCGAATATGATAATAAGGGTTGATAAATGCATCACTTTTGGAATTAAGAAATTTTCCTCTCGCTCTTTACAATTTCAGCCTAAACTTTTCATCAACACTAAACTTTTGCCAGTTGTTAAAAATGGCGAATCTTTTAAATATCTTGGCCGCTACTTCAATTTTGAAATGAACAATGATAAACACAAAACCCATCTTGAATCGTCTCTTCTCGATATGCTGAAACAAATCGACTCGCTACGCATCCTTCCCAGCAACAGGCTTCTCCTCTATCACCGCTACGTCCTTTCTAAGCTATCCTGGCATCTAACTGTTGCTGATCTTTCCAAGACTTGGGTGATTGAAAATCTTGATAATGTAGTGATAAGATTCATTAGACAATGGTTAGATCTTCCAATTAGCGCCACCCTCAGCGGCATTAGTCTTCCTCGAAACCAATTTGGCTTGAATCTTCTTCTTCCTTCTGTTAAATTCCAACAATGTCAAACTGTCCTACGGTCTACCCTGAAATCATCATCAAACGATGCAATAAAATCCCTCTGGAAAACTACTAGCTTCGGTATGAACATACAATATGATGCATACCGAAACACAAAGCAAGTTCTAAAGGCAGCACGCCAAAACCATACTGAAAAGCTTCAATCTAACTTAACTTCACAAGGCTTTATCATTACTTTCCTCCTCAATCATTCGTTGAAAGCTACAAATTCTCTCTGGTCTTCTGCTCAAAGTAAACTTCCTAAAAATATTTTCAACTTTACTGTCAGGTATCTTAACAACACACTCGCAACTCGCAAAAATCTCACGCTGTGGAATCTCTCACAAACGTCTGACTGCTCCTTTTGTTTCCAGCCAGAGTCTCTTCTCCATGTTGTTGCAGGCTGTAAAACTTATCTCAACGAAGGCCGCTTCACATGGAGACATGACTCTGCCCTAAACTTCCTTGCCTCATCATTGCAATGTTTGAATCACTGCACTTTTTATGTTGACCTCCCTCAATATCTTTCCCCTTCTCTTATCACTGGCGATGATCTACGTCCTGACATGCTTATCTCCACTTCTTGTAATACTCTGTACGTAATTGAATTGAGCGTCGGCTTTGAGACGAACCTTAAGAATAATGCTAATAGGAAATTTACCAAATATCGTTACCTTCTAAATGACCTTTCATCGAAATACCGTCACGTCAAATTTGTGAACTTGTCCATAAGTTCCCTTGGAATCTTTGGGCAATCTTGTGATTCGTTTATTCAGATGTGTAACGATCTAACTACTAACACAGGGCACACTAACTTCATAATTACTAAATTAACTAGTATAATAATTCGCACAACGTATTACATATTCTGCATGCGCAACAAACCCTGGACTAACCCGGAACTTCTTTCTTATTAACAGATTTCTTTCCTCCGTTAGCTTGTTCATATATATAGTATCTCTCTTTTTTTTTTTTTTTTTTTTTTTTTTTTTTTTTTTTGTTTTTTAACGTTATCTGTAATTAGACCAGCCAAGTGCAAATTACCTATCATTAGAGAGATTTGTATTTGTATGTTTAGTTTATATATGTCAAAGTTTTAAAAAAAATTTCTCTCTTATTGTTGACCTCCAGAAATCTTATTCTACTGTCAAATTTATAAATCTCTCCATGAGTGTTCTCGGAATATTTGGAACCTCTTCCGAGTCCTTCTTATCAATGCTTACAGACTTAAACTTTGATGATAGTGCTAAATACAATATCCTGTTGAAAACTATTAATATTGCAGTGCGATGTACTTATTACACATTTTGTAGAAGAGACAAGTCTTAGACAAACCCCAATTTACTAGACTATTAGGTTATGGCTTTGCTAACTTAGTTTAACAGTTATTGTTGTTGTTTTTGTATCTGATGTTGATGTATCTTTTGTTCTCTGTAGGATTTGTTTGTTGCTATTTAGTGTCGTTTTTGTGGTCAAAATTTACGTTTCAGGCTTGCCAATTATGTACTGTCTTAATATAGTGAGGTGTATAATAGTATACTTAAATTGTATTGTCATGAGGTTTCAAAAAAACTATGTGATAGACTAAAGCTAAATGCAAGTACCTAGCGAAAACAATAACTAACTACCAATATATTTGCTAGTTAACAATAACAAACAGAGATACATAGTTCAAACAACCACAGACAGATAAAAGACTAATCCACGAACTCAAAGAGGAAACAAAACTAAAAAGTCATCCTAATCAATATGGTCTCCTCGAATAAGTCCAGATATAGCTCTTCGAATTATACTTTCACTATCATCAATACGGTCTTCTGCATCATTACAACTACTTTGCCTATGAGTTCATTATTTACCAAAATCTTTCTCAGATCGACCTTCAACTCCTTTATACCACCACCCAATAATCCTACTACTACTGGGACCACGTAGACCTCATAGCCTGGGCGTTTGTCTCTTGTTTCGAAAGTGAGTTGTCTGTACTTTATCATCTTCTCTATTCTCTTTGCCCCAATTTCATATCGTTGGGGCATGCCATATCACATATCGAAATCTTCTAATCTCTCTTCAACTCTAAAATTAGGTCTGTTTTTCGCAAATTTAGGAATCCAAGGGAGATCATAGATTGTACCTTAAAAACGATTAGTCAAGAAGGAAAATCTCTTAAAGCTCGTTTCATCACATTCATGTTGGTCTGAAACATAAGGAAATGCATGGTCATTTAGGGAGTGATTGTTCTAAGTCGGAATTGTGTATGTGTCACGCAGTGGTATAGTGCTAGTCTGGTCGGTTTTGGTGATTGCAAACTGTGCAATCGGATGGGAATTCAGTTACTACGCAAATTGAAGTACAATGTTCACCAGATAAGAGGATGTGACCTGGAATTTTTTACCAAATAGCTGTGTTCAAAGAAGATTCGAAGTGGAGAAAGAGCAAAATTGATCATGACGTCCGTTCTTTGGGTTACAAGGAAGAAATGATAAGTGCTAAATCAATCAAATTGCTCTTGTTTGAATCGAAGGAGACTCTATTTACCTGCAGTATTTGTTTACGTGCTCTGCTACATTAAGCAAATTGGAGATTGGAGAGTGGCCGAGTGGTTGCGGAACAACGATGGTTAGAGTTGAACCCTGGGTCCATAGTTGGGATGCTCACTCAGTGTCCACCCTGCAGAAAATGGGTATCTGGTGGCAACACTGGGAAGATAAAGGCGGGGATGAAAAGAGCTGGTCGCCCTACCTCACTATGTCTACTGCCAAGGATAAGCGTCCTCTCTAACAAGCACTCCCCAACATATGGAATCATATATGAGACTAGCCTTTAAGGGAGCTGTCATAAAGTATGGAGCAGACCGGGGCGGAAGGGATTTAGCTGGGCCATCAAATTTTTTAAGTGAAAAATGTTGGGCTAACAAATTATTTTACATTGCAAAGATGGGCCATGAAACTTTAACTTGAAATATGCGAAAATATTTTCAGGAAAATTTCAATCACAACTTTCTGAGCTACTTTCATTGCTTTCATCATTTTCTGTGATGTTACTGTCTTCAGTCATTTTCAGTCCTGCTTTCTGGAAACACTGTGCTATGGTGCCATATCTAGGCTTCTTCATTCTTCTTGCCTTGTGCAATCTATTGGCTTCCATTGTTGATTCAAGCTGCTCCTGAAGGTGCTTGGAAAACATTTTTGCAATATTGCTGCTGCCATCATTCACAAATACTCCTTTTTCAATCAGATGTTTCAAGCCAAGCAAGTGCATTTTTGGTTTGAGAGTATCTAAGGCATGTGGATTTATTGATGCATTATCAATATTAAATCCAAAATCCCCTCTAGCAGCAGCATCAGAGAATAACCCATGATATGTGATACTATTCAAAACTGATGCACAGCTTAATCAAAAAGTCGAAGGGGCTATCAAATTTTTGCTGGATGAAAAGGGGGGCCAAGAAAATTTTCCTTGCTTTTGTGTTGGGCTACAAAAATTTTTGGGGAAATTTGAAATCCCTTCCGCCCCGGTCTGTTTCATACTTTATGACACCTCCCTATGTAGACTGAAATGTATTACAAAATGAAATAGCCTACCAATTGTGCGACAGTGCCTGTAAACCATATGGGCACCATTGCATAGAAGAAGCTTTGATTTTCAGATTTACTTGCATAGGTGAATTATTTTGCAAAAGTGTTGAATCTATGTACTGCCAAGATGACGGGTGAACTTGGGGGTTAATCAAATGAGCTCGGTTAACGGGGATGGGCTGGCTTTGCCTAGATCTCGATTTTGTTGTCAACGCCTGTAAAAGTGCAGCGTGCTGTCATATGATAAACGGGCTGGCCCAGTGAAACCGGATCTTGCTTTCTTCGACCGAGGTTCCAGCAAAGCAGGGTGAGGTTTTCTCATATGATTGCTCCAGCCCGGTATGCCGGGGTACAGTCTATTGCATTTCATTGCGCGATGTCTTTTTTAAGCAATAAAACATTGTGTCACGCGAGTACATGACATAAACGAAACGAGCTGAAAAATCCCATATGATAATGAGGTATCTCCAGCGCAGTCCAGTGGGGTAGCCAGGCTGAGCGAGCTCATAAGATCTGTCCCTTGGAGTGATATTAGGTCCCTTTGCGTACGAATTATCATGAATTTCAAAACAGCGTAAAATCATGCGTTATAATCCCCGCATAACAGCAGTTACATTGCACAATTTTGCTAATTTTGCACTAGAGCTGACGTTATTTTCTCTTCCGCAGATGGTCTTTTGGATTGAAAAGAGCTTTCGCATGGACTTTCATTGATGTCAGAGTGAAGCCGGTTTCTGTTAAAGTAGATGAAGATCATTCTATGACGCGAAGCCATCGACTGCAAAGTAGGTCATAAACTGAAAATGCCTTCTCGATGCTGTTTTGTACTCATACAATTCACTGTATCTGGAAAGAATGGTGACCTACTAGGAACAGATGAATCAGAAATCAAGAAGATCAATATTGCTATTGTTGATCCCGAGACTAATAAGGTAATGAAGTACCATGTGTTAAAAACCCATGGTATGTTTAGTAATGCTATTGTAGTTTTGTATACTATATCTTATGACCCATTTATGGGCTCTTCATATTGACTTGAAAAACAGATGAATCAGAAATCAGAAAGATCAATATTGCTATTTTTGATCCCGAGACTAATAAGGCAGTAAAGTACCCTGTTTTAACAAGACAACCTGTTTAGGTCTTGGATCACGTGGTATTATTATGAACCTATCCTCATTTTGGAATACCATGAACTACCACTGAAGAGCAAGCCGAGACTAATACTAGAAGTTAGATAACACACCTTCATTTAATTATATCCAGTCGATGGGGCTGCGATGGCCATCCTGGTGTGAGCAGTTCTCTCTCACCAGCAGGTCCAATGCACATTGCGAGGGAACTGCGATGTCTCCCCTGTGCAAATTGGTTAAGAGGGGGCAGTGCGAGCAAATGACTTGGCTTCGAGCATGGATTTGAAAGCATGACCCGATAGCTCAGTGGTAGAAGACTTGGCGTACAGTTCCAGGGGTCGCGAGTTCGAATCCCGCTCGGGTCAGTTGTTTTCTCGCACTTTCACTTTTCATTCTTTCCAAATCCTGTTTTCTCGACACAATTAGATATCTGTCAAACCAACTACAAGGTTTTTTGTATGAAACTAGTACTCGACAGCTCAACAAGTTAAGAAAGGTGAGTACTGGATTTCTGAGACCTTACAAAGACGACAAGTCTTTTACCCCTGAAATTTCAATATTCACAGAAGACAATGATCGCTTTTACCTAATTTGTATTGATTGCGTGTAACACTATAGTGCTACTCACACTCGCGTAATCTTACTATGAAAGTCTTTAGTAAGTTTCAATACTGAAATTATGAAAAAGCTACGAGACTTTGAGGACTGGGCGAAAGATTTTTCATATAAAAAGAGCATGCCTCACGTAAGTCATAGCAGGGAAATTCTGCTTCGATGAAGTAGGGATAATATGTGAATGCTCTGCTTGTGAAAAACAACAAAACATTAAAAGTGAATAGGATTCCTGGAAAGTCAATCCTCCCTCCCTTTTCTTTTGTGTGATAAAACCAAGTTTCCTGTTTAGTGAGATGATAAAGAAGAAAACGTAAGCAGCTATTGTTCAAAGTTGATGAAGATCAAACCTCTATCGCCAAGGTGTAGTCCAGTGCCTATTTTATGTGATCCAGGCTACACATTGCGGCCTTGGTAAGCCAGGGTGTGGTCTAGGAAATATATAAAGTGTGGTGAACACTTCAGAATTTCAACATTATCAAAGGTCTTTTGATAATATTGAAGCTTTGAAGTTTCTTTTATCATGTCTGACCATCATTGTATACGTTGATCTTTTGTAGCACTTCATGACATGCCAGAAACAATAATTAACACCATTTATTGGGTAGTGGTAAATCCTGAAAATTTAGAGAGTCGTAAGATGTGTTCACCAAAAAATTCTTGTAGGATCTGACCAGAGTTTATCATAGCATAGCAGGGTCTTGGAAATTTTT